>AYNK01001651.1:0-16051 GCA_000497225.1 Amanita jacksonii TRTC168611 | reverse complement strand
TCTGGACATATTGGGCGCTTACACTCTGTTCGGGCCGCTAGTGTTAGACAAGTTAGGGCGAGAAAATCAAAATAAAATAGTCACCTGTGAAAGATCGAGTTTTTATACCCCATAGGTCTCGAATTAACCCTGCCCAAATGGCGACGTCAGAAAACCTCGAGGGTGATCAAAGGGCTTTCACGTTGCAGCACCTATATTCTCCCGTACACAACTGTCTAAAATTCTCTGCAGTCCTGTATCACCCAAAAACTTGACTGATCAGTCGTTCATGTCTTTTTTTTTTTTTTTTTTTTTCCCCAAGCAAACAGTGTAAACGTACTTTGGGACGATATCGCTGAACAGTTCCATTTTCAAGCGACCAGCGGGCGTTTCGCCAATATGGATGTCCATGAAGACGATAGGTCGAGTTATAGAGGGTGTAGACGACATTTGAGGGTTACGAACGATCGTAGAACAGTTCAGATGTTGCAGAAATTATGTAAGCATAGGGAAAGATATACACGAAAGACCTTGTACCATAGAGATTAGGTATATACTTTTACATTAACACCCTTCTTGAATCACGTCCACATCCTGGGTGTCTTCTTCCTCTTCGTCATAGCTGATAACGTTAGTAAAAAAAAAAAATCTCGTGTCGTTACGTATATAGCTGGTACGTGTGGGGTGTCGAAGAGATGAGATGAGATGGTATATCCGCGAATGAGGTATCGTATATGCGTGTATTCCAGAGCAAAGAAAGCGGGACCGATAGGGGCGTTACCAGAATTAAAACGGGAAAAAAATGTCTTCCGTGATGGAAAAGAGAGAGACAGATGAGAGCATGTGAAGCAGTGCAGGAGGAGACGCAACACAGTTAGACAATGTTTTTGATCAACATACTCTCCAACCGGCAATACTCGGGCACAGTCGATGCATAGGTCAAGAATGCATCCAAATCCGATTCTGCAACCTTGGCAAGTCCAATCTGGGCTTCGTTGTCGCCAGTCGGAAGAGCGACGACGGGTGAGAGGGGTGTTGCCGTCGTGGGTGAGGTGCCACTTCCGCCAGTAGTGTTGCTGTTACCGCCGTTTCCACCATTTCCATTTCCATTTCCACCTCCGTTCCCGTTCGAGCCTGGCACCTGGGGCGGCGCCAAGAGGTTCAAATCGGAAGTTGGGAACATAGTTGAGGACAATGAAGATCCAGACAACCTTGAACTTGCTCCTGTCAAGGATCCAAGTCCTCCACGAGTGCCAAATCCGAGGCCTTGGAGTCCCTGAAGCCTTCTTTCGAGCTGCATTTCTTCAAATTCCTCATCCTCCTCCATAAACACCGTCGCTCCTAACCCACCTCGGTGTCCAAACGGCGTGCTCGTCCCACTATTCCCGGCACTCGAACTGCCAATGCCGGCGCCAGGCGGAAGCCCTCCGTTGATATTCGTGCGGAGCGGTACATTCCCCGTAGCGACCCACCGTTTACCCAACAATCTCTTTATCTCGTCTTCGAATACGCCTAACCCACCAATTCCGTACTCTTTGCCCCATACCCAGCGGGCGACGTAGGATCCTCCGAGGGCGGCACGCCCGGGGAACCCCTGCGCCGGCGCATTCCGGTGTGGTGCAATCTGGGCAGAGTCTATTTGGGTGGTGGGGACGAACACGGGTGCATTGAAGATGTCTCCGACGAGGTTGGAGATGCTGGGAAAGTTGGCAGCTGCTCCTGTTGCTAGTACCCTCGATGGCAAGGGGACGTGGTCGTATGGATCAAACGAGAGACCTAGACTGGGGGGCACGGTGGTATTGCTACCCGAGATAGGAGATGTCTTCCCGCCTGGTCCTGGTTTATTACGCGGGGAAGCGAGCGCACCGGTAGCGAGGGCTCGGGACCATTTTATTCGAAAAGAGAGGATCTGGGATTCGAGGAGACATCGAGGGTTTGCACGGAGATCACGGAATTCGTTGACTTTGATACCAGTTTCGAACCGGTAGATGCCCTTGACGTGGGAGTAGGGATAGGCATCGGATTGGAGGTGCCAGAAACTGAATAATTTGTCGTCAAGGCTAAAGAAGGAGGGTTAAATCAGAAAAAGGAGCCTCAACAGATTCTTGAACTTACCCAATTGAACCACCTGGGGGTACAATGGCGACGAGACGGTCGAATGCGCCCCAGGTTCTAGTGTACATATCGCGAACAAGAGCACGAGGGACGTCGGCGTTCCTACTGGAAATTGCAACGACATATCTCCGCTTCTCACCGTGCTCTTGAACCGGATGGGAGAAGAGATTGTACAGCCGTGTAGGGACATAGTGGTGTGCAGGGGTGAGAAGCATGTCCATCGGTCCAAAGGATAAAACAGCATCGTTTGGTGAAGGACATAATGAGAGATAGCTGGACAAAATGTCCGACGTAAACGCTGCCACAATGGTATCTGATATAGAGAGTTAGCTTCTTCTCCGTTGACTCTAGAAACATTGAAACACACACATACCTGGATCAAATCCATACCGCTCAACAAGATACCTCGACACAATCCCAACACGTCTACTCCCCCCAGAAACATCCACCTCCCCCAACCACCCTCTAACTCTCCTCCCCTCCTCCCTACTCCCTCCAACCACATCCAACACCGTCTCATCCCAATGTCCCTGACCCGTCCCCGCAGCCGTAGTATTCGCAGCATGAATCCACATCCCGGTCGTACACGCCTCGCTCTCCGTCATCCCCTGCCATTTTCCGGTGATCAAGCTACACATGAACGCGCTAGCGAGCTGGATCCGACCCGTGCGGGCCCAGACTTCTTGCGGCCATGTCTCCCGCACGCGTAGGAGCTGCGCCGCGACGAGGGACGGACTCGCGCATGCCCCCACGCGGGCGGCCATGTAGTCTGGCCCGCCGAGGAGAGCCTCAATGGCAAGTGCGTGGGTGTGGGAGGAGGTATCTTGGGCGGTGGGTGTATTAGGTAAAGAAAAATTGTGGGAGGTAAAGTGGGAGTATAGAGGGGCGTGGGGGTCTAGTGAGGAGAGAGAGGGAACGACGGTGGATTTCCACCATACTAGAGCTTGCTGAGCACAGCCGCCGATGGCTCGGATCCTCGATAGGTCCTGGTGTGCTGCCAACTTTTGCAGGAGTGCGTCTGAATATGTGGTATCACGTGATGATCTTGATCAGCCATGGATCATAGGAAGACAAAAATAAACGGAAAAACTGCTCGGGGCGGTTGCAATTTTTTTTGGATGGGAAAAAAAAAAAAAATTGCTTCCGTTTCAAAGGAAATTATGAACTTACCTAGACCTTTAATCCACATCTCTACCGGAGTCGTATATGCATCGCCAGGTGTTGTGAATATACCTCCTTGTGTTCTGAAGAAAGTAGCAAGAAAAAAATCAGCATTGATCGATGGAAAAAAATAAAACCAACATACTTGTACTCTGGCAACTCGGTATCAAATTCAACACACTCTACGCCGACGAGTTCCAAGCTCTCATCAACGATTGACGCGCGCAGTTGGTCGGTAGCAAGCTCAATTCCGAGGAAGAGAGCCGGTCCTGTTTTAGGTATAGCAGGCATTTTATGCTATACAATCTTTGTTTGGGGGGGTATCGATGATTGGCGTGGGGGTGATAGAAGGTGTATAGAAGCAGAAGGTATATCGTGGGTTAGTATAGCTGTGTGTGTTTGATGGGTATGAAAAATGTGATGTTTGTGATGGTTGATGGACTGATTATAGGTTGTGAGATTGTGATAGTTAGAATGTAGCAACGAGTGATGCAGGAAGAGCAGACTATGGGGAACACGGAGACACGTTGTCCACGTACGATGGGCGGACAGGAGGAACACGAGGGCGGGGAGTCACGGGAAGGAGAATGCGAGTGGACACGAGGGAGGGAATTGAAGGGATGATACGGAAGGGAAAGTTGACAGGGAAGAGCGAAGAGAGGGACAGGGAGAGAGAACGCGGGCCCCAGGGGTGGGTGTGGGATCACTCGCGATTGGGTGTCAGGGCGATAAGGCGCACTGACTGTTTTCTCAGGCAGCCCCCTTGTTGTTGTGTCGCTGTATACTACCGTGAGGACGGTGTGGGAGATCAACTGGATCACATAAGCTTTGACATTATATTTGACTGCAAGAGAACAAGATATACTTGAGAACAAAACGAACAAGCGGATATACCAAACATTAGATAATTATCTATGTTAGTGTTATATGTGCCTAGAAATACAGAACAGAGTTGTTTTTATATTACAAGTTGTGAAGTGAGAGAGCGTCATGGGGTCATGAATTTTAACACGACAGCAAAAAAAAAAAAAGAATATGGAAAAGCACAACGCGAAAAAAAATAAATAAAGAAAGTGAATGTCAGATGCAATTAGTTGGGCAACTGTGGTTCTGATTCTGATTTTTGGAGGGTAAGAGACGGGTGGGAAGGAGCATGATTCTGCTGGATACTCTGGCCCTGGTCCGTGTCCGTGCCTGCTCGATCATTATCAACAAGTTCGGCGGTTCCGGGGATAGGAAGGTTCGCATGTGAATGGGAGTGAGATCGTGAATGTGAACGAAAACTGGACAGCCGTGAAACTGAACGTGATATAGACCGAGGCGCGGGTCGAGGTTGCGGCGGATACTGGAACTGCGATTGATCTCTAGACGGTGGGCGCGACGACAACGAAGCCTGATACATCGAGTGGGTTGGTAAATCCGGGAACGTACTCGTCGGCAACAGGTTATACGGTTTGGGCATCAATGACCCTAACGACTTTTCCGACGGAACACGCTTCGAGTCCCTTTCCACACCGTCTCTTTCCCGATTGTATTGGCACCGCGGCGGACGGACAGGTAGAGCCAAATCCGGAGCGAACGTACCCGTCGGGATCGGGGACACATCGCGTTTTAGATCCCTATCCTTATCCACCCTCGAGGAGCGCCGACGTCTTGGAGGGACAGGAAGATCCGGGAACGTGCTCGTAGGTGATAAATTACCAGGTCTGGGAAGGGCATCTCGAATATATTGACACATCTCGCATTGACACGTCGAATCCTCCGAGTCGGCGAAAGAGATTGTGCTCCGCCGGGGGCCGGGAACAGGGATGCTTCGGGGATGGTTAGATTGGGGCACCGAGTTTGGTGGAGGGCGGCGGGGGCGATGTCGGTGGATGGAGTGGGTGACGGTTTCTGTTTTTTCGCTTACGGAGGTGGCTTCGCCGCCGCCTCGGATGCTCCGATAGATGAATGTGACGAGGACGAGGAGGTTGCAGACGAAGAGGGATGTAGCTGACTGTTGGTGGAGGTGTCAGAGCCCCCGGGGGGGAGGGATTATGGATTGTGTGTAAACAAACCTGAACGTTGCCAGAGATCAATGATGCCGTTCCCTTCCGGAGTTGTCGAAAGACAGAGTGGATGATACAAGCGGTTGTGGTTAAGATGTTGAGCATGAAAATTGCCACCAGCATGCGTAGATGCCGGCTCGGGAGACGCATACGACATAGCATATGAATCGGTGCGCCGATGAGCCACGCGTCCGCGAGGACGTCGACTAAAATAGAAACATTAGAAACACACGTTCAAAGAGAAAGGAGAGAAACACACGTACGCGTTGTTTCTGTAGCGGTGACTGCGACATCAAGCGGACAGTAGGTAATCAAGCGGTTTTCCGGATTACACCTGACAGTTCTCCATACCACCAAGGCGACGCAACAAACGCCGAACAAGACGGCAACGAGCTTGGATACTTTTCGCATCATTCCTTGCGGGCATATTCTTACTATTGTCACCGCAAGACTTAGCCGGGCGGTCCTAGAAAGATAGCGTGACAGGCGGACGCGAGAAAGGTTTAGCCAATACTGCTTTCCCGAATAATTGGATGTTGGGGATACGTTACCAGAGGGAAAGGTGATAAAAAATATGATACGTGGTCCGCCATAGTATGTACATTTTGCTTGGTACGTAGCTGAGCGAGGGTTGGTCGACGGACTCGACCCATTGGCAGATGATGAAGACGAGAGAGGTAAGCGCCCAAAAGTCGTCCCACCACAGGCGTTGTTTGATTGCTCGGTGGACTAGGCGGAAACACGTTGAGATGACGGCGATTCCGTTTGCGACTGATATGCCGACTGCGGTGGTAGGAAGAAGAGATGGTGAGTTGGCATTGCGGGTGTGAGCAATGAACACGTACTTGTGCTATCGACGGTAGCGACCATTCGCATGTTAGTGGAAAGGAGGGGGGAAAAGAGTAAGAGAAGCACAGGATTCGCTGGTGGCCTTTGCCTTGCACAGCTTGGTATGAAAATTAAAAAGAAAAAAAAAAAATTCCCAAGGATTCTGGGGGTCTCCGAACCCGACACAGCGCGCCTAAGGCCTTAAGGGACGAGGTGTTGCGTGTAAAGGACAGGATGGTGGAATTATAAGTATAGAAATAACACGAGCAGGATGGGGTTGCGTGTGGCGTGTGCGGAAGCCTGGGAGGATTGGAAGGGGGGGGAGGGGCAGATTTGATCTTGGCGTTTTGTTGGCCAAAAGAAGAAAAAAAAGTAAATATATCAAAATGGGGTAACCGCTTAACTAGAACAGGGATCGTGTGGGTTTGAGTCAAGATCTCTCGTGTGCGTTCGTTGGGCTTCTCGAACCGTGGCTGGACCGTGGCCGCAGCAACGCGTATACTTTTTATACACGACGGCCATGTTAGGCCTCAGCATGCCGTGGTTATGAATCACCCCCAGTGCACGATGCAAGGGTATTTATGATTGACGTGGGATCATGCGTAAGCGCGTCTATGGCTCGGACTCTTTTTTTTCACTTTTTTTTTTCTTTAGTTTACTAAGCACGGGACAAGTTGCTCGGCCCTACTTCGTTGTCGAGTTGGTCATGGCCACACATTAAGGGACAATATTTAAAATATAAATGAAATGAATCAGGAACCGATTGATAAGATAACAAAACAATCCCATGTGGATGCGGCTTGGTTATGGTTTTGTGCGTACGCGTATCGGCGTGGTCGAGTCTTAGGACTACGGAAGCCGAGAAGGACATGGTCTAGTCTAGTTCCTGTTTCACGGGTGGGGTCCTGGTTTTGGTCACATCACAATAGTTGTATGAATTTTTTTAGTCTAAATCAGCCCTCTACCCACGTTTGCTGGCTACCATCCCCGAGTTGGCCGCCGCTCGCCTCTGCCGCTCGCCGTTACTAGTTGTCACTCCCTCGCTGTTGCTGCCCCTCGCCGCCGCTGTTCGTCACTGTCCCTCGCTACCGTTGTCACTTACCTTCGCTGTGCTGTCCCTCGCTCCACTGGGTCTCGCTCATCTGGCACACGGTCTTAGTCCCACCTTGGTTATACCAGGCCGTACTAGTCTGTAAGCCGTGCCACCCTTCTGAGCTAAGCCCCAGGTGGTCCAGGCAGCCCAATGGTGGCAAAACGATACAAAATATACAAGAAGCTTGCCCAGCACCTTGACAGTGACCCAACTTTCTGCCGGTTGCTAGGAACTATAGCCAGCGAGAGCGATCGCCAGACACTTACCGATGCCCTTTGGCGTGCTCTGCATACCATACAACCTAAAGCTAGCCTACCTATTACTACCCCAATCTACCGCGACTTTCTTACCTACTGCCGCCGTAATATAGAAGAATTACCATTTCCCTCCCTTATCTCTGCCATCCTCGACAATGCCGAGCGCTCGAAAATGCTCCGCACTGATAGAAAACTATTCGTTTTCTCACTCGGACTAAATTGGAAGTCTGAAGCACAGCGAAGCCGCCGTGAGGCCAAGATTGCCAGTATCCCCCGAATCTCTGTTACCTGGCATGCTGAGACATATCCACCACCCAACTCGATTGTAGCTGACACCGAAGAGATAGCAGCATTATGGAGGAAGAAAGTTGCTTATAGAAAGCTAGCAGATAAACGAAACGAGACGAGGCGACCAAAGCTACTCATCCTTAATGAGGAACTAGTCACGACAATTGCACAAGACCAGTCCGCCATACTGGTTAATGGCTCAACTGGTGGTTTATCTGGCGTTGTCTGGCGAGACTTTGTTCTCCAGCCTCTGGTACTTGATGACCTGGTAGCGATAGGGAAGGAGAGTGCCAAGGAGAAGACCAATATAAGAGTAAGGCCCTGTAACCATTTGTGCGACAACAATTTGACCTCTGTTCCTAACAGTTAGATGACCCTGGTACCATCCAGCTTGCAGGCTACTCACCAGGGTCTCGCTGTGCCCCCCAGTTTGATTGGGCAAAGAATTTACGATCCCAAAATCTGCCAAAAGAGGAGGTAAACCAAATGAACTATAGGGCAAGCTCGGCATTCGCATTCTTCTGGAATTTGTGCCGGGCATGGCTTCCTGAGGAGATCATCGCTGATTTCGACAAGTTCATGACCGAAAATAGCATCTTGGCCATGGATAGTGGCCGACGGTTACATACTATCGATGGTGATTATGAAGCGATGATGGGTGGTCTGACCTACAGGTTCAACAATGTCCGGCTTGCACCCCCACAGGGTGTAATGGCTGTCAACTATGCTCGGTATAATTTATGCATTGTCCCTTCTAGACGATGACTTATAACTGGTTTCCAGGGCTATCCACCGAGAAACACAACCCCACCAGTGGGCGATTTCTCTCAATACTGTGCGAGAGGGCTCTGCTGATTCAGGTGGCTCTTTTTACTTTGCCCAGTATGGTGTTCGGGTGTTGCAAGCGACGAACACATTAATAGCCTTCAAGCCATCTGAGGCTCATGGCACTAGTCTGTTGCGACGGTCGCCGACTGATACTGCTTGGTATAATGGTACCTACCAGATGGGGCTTGCCATTGTGTCATCGCCCAAGTTGGCTTCTACCTTTGCAGCATACAAGAAAGGTTTATTGAAAGACGAAGAAGCTAAGGATGCCTTGAAAGAGACAGAAGGTGATGTTGAATATGAATGGGTAGGTGGGAAGCAGATGTGTGGTACTACTATGAGGTACCATACCCGTGCCTGTAGTAAACTTTTACAGTCTTGATCCAAATCTTAGCGTTTTTATTTTGTCCTTATGATATACTATTATCGTTTATCATATTGTATTTATATAAATCTAATCAAGAACAAGGATGTGTCCCAAGTCATGCTTATTGGTCTGACAAGCCTTCTTTGCCTTGGGTGAAGCCGACTCTACCCCACTGCTACCATCGGTAACTTGGATGTCTTGGAGTCGCAATCGGTTGCATA
The DNA here is from genome assembly GCA_000497225.1 of Amanita jacksonii TRTC168611. NCBI lineage: Eukaryota > Fungi > Basidiomycota > Agaricomycetes > Agaricales > Amanitaceae > Amanita > Amanita jacksonii. The sequence goes on along the minus strand of AYNK01001651.1, from coordinate 6,866 downwards.
CCCAATTGTCACTGCATGCTTTAGAGTGTTGCTCCTTAAATTTTGCAATCATGAGAGGTCCACCATCCCAATACACATCATGTCGCGGATTGCTAATGATAGAAGTGAGCAAATCAAAGAAGGGTTAAATGAACGACTCACTTGTGGATTTGGGGATCAAAGAGACACATAATCCTGGCTGCATCATAGATACCTATAGAAAAATAACCTGAGCCAGGTGTGACTGAATCACATAGACAGGTATAAGGGTTACCTTGCAGATCACAAAACACGAGGTGCTCATATGAGTATATGAGTGAAAAGTGGGCGAAAGCATGTATCGCCTTTGTGATGTCATCTGTTGCAGAGCCAACATCGCTATGCCCTGTGAATTTCTTGACTTTGCTGTCAGCTTTTCCACAAGGTAGGAGAGGTGTCGCAATGAAATGAGCATGTCGGATATTTCTTGGTGCAGATCGATCTATGGCCAGCTCACCCATGATTGAGCCTTTGAAGTTAAAATAGAAAGCTATTAACTTGCAACTGAGAAGCAAACCTTGGGTGAGGGAAATATAGCAACGAACCAGGTACTGAAACACCACAGTCACGAGCATATCCATCAAACCATGACTTGAAACCATCACATTGGCAGAGAACCTCATACTCGGCTTTAAGGAGGCCATAGGCTTCTTCATCAGAACATGTTTCATCCATAAGCTGGGCCATGACATATTCTTTTTGTTGAAATCTCGCCTAGTATGTTGGGGTGCATCAGTAGAGAATTACCAAAACAAGAATGTCGCACATAGATTCCATATTTGGAAAACCCTTTGCCCACATAGCCTGTAGCCTCGTACGGCTGGCCATTTTCACTTGCCTCTTTTCCAAGCATCCAATCGTCAGCGACTTGAATGGTCTCTTCTGAATCATTCTTTTCAGTTTCAAGTACGACAGATCCATCTTCTTGAAATGTGGCTGTTGTTCGCTTAAACTTGTACGAAGTCATCGGTGGGTTTCTGCAATACACAGGGGATGCGGGAGGTGGAACCCTAAAGGCACTTCGAAGCTTAACAGCAGATTGAGTTTTCTTGATGGCAGAGGCTAAAGGGCGGGGCTGCAAGGATGTCTCGCTGTGGCGAGACCGAAGGTTTGGTTGCCCAGAGGAGGCTGGGGGCCTTGTTGATGCAAGCCGTCTTCGTTTTGATGTGATTGGATATCCTGCTGGTATTTCGATGATGTCCTCTTCATCAATTTCCTTAGACTAAACACAGCACAGTTAGATGCTGATGCTCTGGTGTTGTTTTGATCACTTGCCAGTAATGTTTTTGAAAAAACAAATCGTATTTCTAGCAGCATCTCAGCTAGAGCTGTTTTTGGTCCTCGTCGCTCCCTGACAAATTCATCATATAAGTCCTTAACCAGAGATCCATTTCCTCGGTGATCGGTCTGGATTAAAGAATATTTTGTCATGTTTTCATGTGCAACAGCCTTTGTATTCCCCCTGCCTTTTGTTTCAGACATTGATACCGAATTAGTTGAATTGACAAATACCAGTCGAGCTCAGGAGCCTGAGGGTATAACCTTCGCAACTCATCCCTGGCTTCAAGAAGGAGCTCATCAAAGGCGAACCGAAGGGGCTTTGAAAATGGGAAAACCCGAGAAATCCTTGATTGGCCAATCTACATTTGTGAGAAGGTTAAAAGGTCTTGTTCAAGAAAATCACGTTAGGTAACTCATACCGACTCCATCTTGAATTTGCGATCTTCCCCAAGTGATACCCACAGCGAAGCTGAAATCTTGGGCCCTGTTTTCATATCAAAAATATTGACTTCAATTTTTTTGGCTTTTCGCTCGGCGAGCAATGCCTTTGTCTTTGTCAAGTTCTGGTGCAGAGGTGGTTGCCAGGCTGAGGTATTGCTAGATGCTCGGTGGCCAAGTCGCGATTCTGAAGCCCGAGCTTGATGGCCAGCTGCTGAAGCTATGATTGATGAAGCATTGCTTTCTGATGGAGTCGCTTGGGAAAGAGCAGAGTAGCCATCTGATTCTCGGTGAGTTAGAAGGGCCACAAGCCCAGGGGCAGCTTTCAAGACATCAATAGGTATTGAATCTTGTTTCTCTGGCAATGTTTAGTACATCTTCATCAGGAAAGGCAGCCAAACTCACTGTATATATCAATACAACCCTGGCAGATCGTTTCCAAGAGAAAGTTAGTCATGACACCACAAGTAGCACACTGCAGGCGATTCTACATTAAGTAAGTGGCTGGTGGAAGCTGAGAATAAAAAACGACTGTACATTGAGAGCTTTAACCTCACTTGTTGACATGGCTGGTTTTCGTGCTCGGCATTTGTTACAGAGTTGATCAGCTGAGCCTAACAAGGGAAAATCCTGCTGACAAACAGCACATATGGTCATACTGGTGTCAGCGATCAGCTTCGATGGCGAAATTAGCCTTGAATAGAGTTGATTCAATTCAATTGAACATACTTGTCTGTTATATTTAGCTAGTGTGACGATGCTAAAATTGACTTGAAGGCTTATGAAATCTAGTACAAATATGCACAAAATGTGACTTCGTTCGACAGAAGCTCTCTAGTACTCGTGCTAAGCCACATTGCTAGTAGTAAATATTATTACTCCAATTTTTCAAGCATCGCTGTGAAAATGTCCCACACATTATTGAAGTTGAGATCTGTGATGTCCAGTGAGTCGTATGCTGTTGCTGCTCGAGCAGCAAAATTGCAATCCACAAATGCAAGAATGTCATCCCCCCCCATCGCCTCTTTTATCTGCTTAATGACAACACAATCAACAGGGAGGAGGCAGTTCCTACCACCCCAGGTGTGTGGCAAGCTGAAAGCAACATTGCGAGACATCCCTGAAGGTCCTGCTTTCTTACTGTCCTTCCGGGAACGAAAGGCATTTCGAGACTCCATGAATTCATCGGCAACCTTCTGAAGCAACTTGGGCCAAAGCCACTGACATAATTTACTGCCACATGCATCGTCAGGCACCACAACTAACAGTGTTTCAAAATGAAATGACACACTAGTGTTCTGGAATATCTGGATTGAAAATCCCATCGCTTATACCTTTTTCATAAACCATAACTGCATTGTTGCCAAACTCAATACGAAGGCGAAACCATGATCGCTCAATAGCAATATTATGAACACTCCGCAGATACACATGAGCTGGAAGCTCTCGGTTATCATATTCAGGATGAAATATCTCCCTGAATCAAAAATTCAAACTTAGAATAAGTGCTTCAAGTGCTGTTCAACAAGTACACACCGAAGGGCATTAACTAGTCCATACAATTGGGTCGTCTCACTGCCACAGTCAGTTGTCATTTGAAGTGGTATTCCTGTCACCACATTAGTAAGTATGATATAAGCCACCTTAAGTTGTGAATGTACATACCTCCATATCGCTCAACTGCACAGAGGAAAAGATAAGCAACAATATGTCCCATGCGATTGCTAGGCACCACCCATGCCCCAAGCCATTTACCTGTCGCATCATCAACAATGGCCCAAATAGGAAAGCCAATGCGATAGAGCTTATCGTGGCCATCAGCAGACCATCGTTCATGTATACCAACAGGGACTTTCTTGGTTCGGTGGATCTTGTGTGAACTGGGATGTCATCTTGCAGAACCTGTAGGATCATGGGTGTGCATGACCTCTGAAACAAAATCTCTTTTTATGTGCTCGCCAGTAGCCATTGCTACCTTGTGTCGAATGTTACGAACACCAAGACCACCACTAGGGTCAGCATCCATTTGGTCTAAGACTAGCTGTTTGGCCTCTTTGTTGGATAACTTCTTCATATTTGAGCGACTTCCCACCAAGCCCAGCTGCTGTCGTCGCTTTTTTACTGTCCTTGGCCTGCCAATCACCAATAATCCTTCAATCTATCCAAAGAGGCACAGAACTCTATTCACTTACTTAAGTTCTATGTTATGATCTGCCTTTAAGAGCTGTGATATTTTGCCATTATCTGTAATTAGTTCCTGATGGTATTTCATGAGAGCCTCTTGGAGCTGGGGATTGTCGACACCCACTACCAAAAACAAAAGTGCCATGAGGGACTCCAATGCATCATTCAAGATGATTAGACAGTGTACTTACAGACTACACCATGCTGATTTTTTCCTGTAGGATTGCGATTGTGCAACATAGTGTTAGAAATTAGAATATCTAATTATAGTACAGCGCAGGTTTGTCTCTTTACAATCTATTTATGGTCTGATTGGTCACCAGAGGCAAGGGGAATGGGCGGAATGCGAAGTTGAGCTGCCAACTAGCTGACCTATCAACAAGCCAAAATATTTCTGTCACGCGGTTCCAAGACCCCCTAACACTGTTACCAAAAAGGCAAGTACGATGGATCTCTAGACCATGTCCTTCTCGGCTTCCGTATAGGACACGCGGCTTCTGTCGCACACAAGAACCAACTAGGATCCATACGTATGCATAGATCACTATCTTATCTCTCGAAGCAAAAAACCAACAGCGCCTTTCACCCATATAGAAACAACCCAGAGCAAGGGAGAGTATGTTCCCCACCCCGTGATCCACACTGGATTCGTCACATTCAACCCAAAAACGTCACTGACATGGTGAAGCCGCCGGATCTTGCTTTGATATTGAACAAGAATAGATATTAGGAATCTTGATCGTCCTTCACGAGGGGAGTTTGGATAGGTGATGTGAACTGTTGAACCAGGGGAGGAGAGAGGCGCAGCATGTGGAAACGTGCACGTGCGTGGTGAAGAAAGGTGCCTGCCAGAACCAGGTATCCTCGATGCCGAAGCATTCAAAGCGAGAGAGCCTCACAAAGATAATCCATTAGTCATGGAAGAAGTGACGATGTAAAAACCATTAGAAGCTTGCTTCTGTCGAAATAATGTCCAATACGAATGGATCATTGTCAGCTCACTCCTTGATCTTGATTGTGTGAACTGATAACAACGCTTTCCTAATCATACTCCTGCGGTGATTTCGGATTGATGAAGAAATGTAGAGAGTCCCGCCACAGCGTTCGTGACTCACCCTAGAGTGGATCCATTTCTAGTCTCAATGTACCCTAAACCATCTCCATAACGGTGAGCTCTTGCCATGCTCAAGTTTCTTCTATCCCCCTTCAATTCCCCTTCGATGGTGGAGCCTGGGAAGAGAGAGGTGATGTACTTCTTTGTGAGAGCAGCGGTGGCAATGGACGGAAAAGGAGATGGATTGCGGGATCAAGGGAATCCTCGAAGAGATTCTTGAACTGAAACTCAGCGCGAGTGGTTGCCCGAGCCATGTAGTACACAGAAGTCACGGTTCAATATAAGGCATAATGAGAACAATAAGACGATACGCGCATCTGCGTGGTGAATATTTGTGGCGGACTACAATTCCAGAAGGAATATATACATAGGACCCGCCAGAACCAGGGTACTGTATCCTCGACATTGACACGGGGACTGCCCATCAGAGGTTTACCCGAAAAATATGAGATTTCCACGCCGGAAGCCACGTTGGGGCTGCCCGACTGACTAAACTGAGCAGCCTCACCGTCACTTGCCTCCAAGGCCATGACGGAACAACAAAAACCGCTCCCTGATATTCCTCCCCACGCCCAGCTCGCCACCACCCTCTCCGCCGATGCCCGTCGTCATCGAAAACGGTTCATACGCCGTCTTTTGGATGATACCGTCTTTAGTAGCGATTCCGAGCAGCAGGACCATACCACAACTCGCTATGAAGAGAGAAGGGTGGAAGAGTGGACGCGCGTGATTGAAGATGCGTTGGATGACCTTGGTCGTTCTGCTGCTCGCCAGGATTGGTTAGCCGGGTTTAGGAAGAGAAGAGAAGCCGCCAGGGGCAGGCAGGGAGGAACTTCTGCCAGTTACAGTGGCCGTAGTAGCTCCTTCCTTGGAGCCTCTGCCACCACCGCCGCCGCATCGTCATCAACGGCAACTCCAGCGGTGTCGTCTGTAGGTCATCATGGCCACAGCACCGTTGCTGTGCCTTCCTCATTATCGTCTCAAGACCAAGTTTTATCCCAAATGCGCAAATTCACAGCACTCCCGGATCTACCCTCCCCAAACCCCGTCATCCACCATCTCGTGCTTTGCGTCGCTCCCTATGGGATGCACACCCCTCCCGCAGATCTAGGACCCGCAAATTCCACCCCAGGTTGTGTGTTTGTCCCAGCTGTCTTTTCGTTTTTTACCACTAAAGGCCCTGCATCGGTTGTCCCATCCGATTCGACGATATTGTATGGTCTGAGTGATTGGGAGTGTAAGTGTTGCCGTCCCTTGATATCACCACTTATTAGTAACTACTACTACTACAGCCGCGATGGCGTTGTCCGAACGCACCCAACTCCTCATCGTCGGAGGTTCGTTCATCCTCCACGGAACCACCTCGCCCGACCAGCACCAATCTCTCACACATGTCCTCCGCGCGACTATATACACCCACCTCTCTCTCATCCTCGAACAACACCTTCTCGCAGACTCGAATATCCGGCTTAAATCCCCCCGGCCGAGACTCGACAAGCCCGATACCGGCGATACTCTACAAACCATCAAAACCATCTCGGATACCACCTCAGCTACTGCTGGCAAATCCCGGAGAAATTCGAGTATCAGATCGAGCTTGTTTGGGTTTCTTTCGAGAAGAGGATTCACCAGTCAACGGTCTTCGACGATTATGGCTGGTACCCAACCGGTCGCAACAGCCCCCGGTGCGGGTGTTGAACTAAGCCGGAACAGAACTGTCCAGGCTCCGAGGAAAAGTGGTGGTGGTGGAGATGAAACCCCACCCACACGATCGTCGTTGGATAGTATTGGGAGACGGATACGAAGATTTTCCATTCGTGCTGCTGGACCT
>AYNK01000903.1:0-16194 GCA_000497225.1 Amanita jacksonii TRTC168611 | reverse complement strand
TGGACTCTGTCCATACTCCATGCTCCTTTCTGATGTTAAGTCCCTTCCCTTGTTGACTCATCATCTTATGTGTTCAGCCCATTCATCTCCTTCTGTCCTTTCATATTTGAAATATTGTTTATGTTGTTATGTTATGATCTATCATGACTCCTTCTCAACTATCTTACCCATCTCTCATTTCAGTAACTGTTGCTAGCTACTACCCACAGTTTGGACTCCATCCACTCTCATATAAATACTATGCCATGTACATAGCTAGACTCCAGTTTGAATATCAACCTTGTTTCCATCTTTTAACTCTTGTCCAATCCTTCACTGGACTTCCTCCTCTTTTCCACTCATCCTCTGCTAAATTGGGGACATAGCATGCAGAGGGCACAGTGCTCCATCTTGAGTCACTGAGGCCAAGTCCCTTCTGTCCACCACTGCTCCACTAGTTCCTGCTAGGCACTTCCTCCTCTCATTTCCATTTTCCCACAGACCCCTAGCAGACCTCCATTCTGACCCATACATAATAAAAGGATGTCATTTGCTAGACAATCATCTTGAAGGTGTTTTGCAATACATTTTGTGAATAACTTTCCTACAGTACTCAGGAGGGTGATCAGTTGATAACTCTTAATCTTTCTGTAATCATCTTTCTTTGGCTTTGGGATTATGACAGTGGTAGAATTCTTGAGCCAGCTTGGCCAGTGTCTGGTATCAAGGACAGAATTGAACATGTTGATGAGCTGAGTTACAAAAGAGGGGGACCCGAGTACAATCTGTTTCAGGTCAAGCCAGTGATGTTATTGGGGCCAGGGGTGGACAAGTTGAACATTGTGGAGAGGGCTTCCCTGATTTCATTAAGACATATGGGGTTACATGACCTTTTGTCTGACATTGGGAGATTGTTGATGATGTCCCAATCTGGTGAGCATCCAGGAGATTGGTGGAATTGACAGTCTGCTATGTCCCATAGCTCCCCCATCAAGCCTATTGTCTTGTTGTTTCTTAGAATGTGAATAGTGGGAGGTGGTTTCCACAGCCAGACTGCGCTCCATACATCCCCTTTTTCCTTCATATTCCTTGAGTTTCTTGTTATAGTACATGCTCCTCTTGGTTTTGATTGTCTTGTTTAAATTTCTGGTATTCACTCTTGATGGATCATCTGTTGCCAAGTTCTTGGCATTCATGCATTCCTGATCCCACCATAGGGTGGGGTTTGAATTCAGTTTTGGAGTGGTAGTGAACATGTTAAACACATGGGTGATAGTAGATTCTAGAAGTTTTCCGCATTTCTCAAGCTCATCAGGGGAGGATATAGTGTTAGGACAGAATGAGGCATTGCTTATCTCACTTATGAAGTTCTTGTAATTTTTGTCTTCTTTTACCCTTCTTAAGAAAGGTCTGTGTTCAGGGTCCTCAGGGGTCATGTTTGGATCCTGGATGTGAATGTGGACCTCCTTGTGGTCACTAATGCTGTCTTCCAGGTTGTTACGAACTATAGGCCCCATTCATTTTCCTCTATGCATTCCACTACTATATTTCACTTATTCCTTCTCATTTCATTAGATTACCTATTATGGCACTTTATGGAATGTTCTACGCCCTTCTGGAACATTCACAGACATTCTCCTTAAGTCCTCGGACTTCACAGACTTGTCTATGGTGATGACATGTCCTTTCCATTGTGCTGACACGTCTCCTTCCTTATGGGGATAGCTGATGCGTCCTTTCTGCTGACATGTCCCCTTCTATATTTAGCCTTCCCTTGTCTATATAAACCCCATGTATCTCTCCCATAGTTCTCCAGCTTTGTATACAATCATCGTCTCCCCTCCTTGAGCTTGCCTTGTCACTGCTAAGTTAGACACCTCCGCTACAGGAGGGATACAATGTCAAGTCATAGCCTAGTGCAACCCTCGCTTGAGAACCAAGACCCTTTCCTTGCCTATCATCCAGGAGCCCTTGTTGCTGCCTGAGAGACTTTACCCAAGTGACCATAACACAGGTTTATTGTTGTGAGCAGAGTGGTGGACCTGTGCATCCACACCAAGTCAATGACAGATGAAGAGCCTCTTCCATTGTTCCATGTAGGAGAGGAGTGGCAATTTGATATGAAGAAGCCACTGTTGTGCATTGCTTTCAATAGCTTTAGGGCATGATGAGATCCATTAGTTTTACAAGAAGTATCCCATTTGTTAGAGTGTAAGTTGAAATCCCCTACAACAGCTATGAGGTTTTTGGCTTTGTGTAGATCCCTGATCAGAGAGTTGATGGATGGGTTAGATTTGTTCTCTGAGTTGTTGTTATAGATATTGGCAATGGAAAAGGAATATCCATTGGTCTTATTTTTGAATATAGTGTATAAGATGTTTCTGTCATCAAATAAGGAGTTGTCCTCAAATAGACTAAAGCATTCAGCATATTTTTTGTTAATAAAAGTAGTGACCTGAGTGTTCTGATACTTAGAGAATTTAGATGTGGTTATCCATAGAGGGTGTTGAACAGTTCCCCACTCTATGTCTCCATCCTTATCCAATAGGGATGGAACATGTTTGACAATGTAGAAAGGAGTTTCTTGAGTACATATGATGTCAGTGTCTTGTGTTACAGTTGACTGCTTTTTCTCTTACTTCATTATGCTTACCTTTACTATGGACTTATCTTTGTCTGTTGACACATTCTTTCTTACTATATCAGGGGACTTGTAGAATACACGTCCCACTGTCAGGGGACTTTTCCTTCATGTATAAGTACTACTGGAAATGCAGGCTAAGCTTTAGCTTAGTATTTACAGTCAAACTGTGCATACTATTGAGGATCTGATTAATAACAAGTCTCTCAGACTTGTAGCATTAACTCAGAGAATCAGAAACTGTATCAGTCTTGGGCATATTTTTCAAGGATAGATTGCAGCATTTGTCTGCTTTTTCATACATTTAAAAGAATGATGTTAGTTGTAATAGACATATTTTAGAGGTTTGAAAGTTAGGAAGGTCCTGTGCCCATAAGATTATCAATTACTCCTGCCTTTCAGTGAGCATCAGATTTCTCTTGATATAACTTGGAGATTTCTGAGGTGTTGTGTCATGCTGAGAAGAAAATGCATGCCAGATCCAAGGCTGCATGATTTTTTCTGCAATTTGAACATTCTAGCTTGTTGCAGACCTTGCCATGGTAGCTGCAGTCATCACAATAAATGCTATGTTGGTCAGTTGGGTGCTTGCCTGCACATTTAGCACATATGGTGGATATCAATCTACAGTTGAAAGCTGTGTGGCCCCATTGGCAGCATACATTACACTGAGGTACACTGTCCTTGTTCCACCACATTCTGTACCTGGCAAACTGTCTGTTTAGTGTGACTGGGACATTGACTAGCTTCTTGGCTAAGGAGGCTTGATTGTCATCTTCAAAAGTGACTTTTAGCACCCCAGTGGCACCTACAGCCATGGAAGAATTAGCCTTGATGAAAATAGGCATACCGAATAACTTGATGTCTCTCCAAGCTGGGTGGGCAGACAGTGCAGCTTCCACTGATGAACCTGGAGAACCCCTAGGTGGATACAGAGGCTAGTACCAAGCACCCACAATCCTAGAACAACAGTGGACAAGTAGTGAACCCTTCTGGAGCCTGTGGATAGTGCCTATATGATGTGGCTACAATATTACTATAAATGGAAAACAAGCAGATTCAAAGTGGAATACCACACATATCTGGGAATGGCAATCAAGGAGCTCACATGCATAGGGAAAGCTCTACATGACCACACACATCCTCCAATATTCAAATGAACTAGTTGCAATGTGTATCAGGCCATCCAGGCCATTGTAACACAATGCCAGCAACTGTGGAAGCAAGGTGATGTGTTCCAGGTCCATCATGCTGTCTGCAAGCAGTGCTTACCATTCTGTCCATGCACACCATTACTATATCAGGCAGGAAGTAGTCAACCCTCACAACCTAGCTAAACCTACTGTGGTTGGTCTATGTTCAGTGCATGCACTTCAAGATACCAAAGAATGGATCTATGGTTGACAGAGAGCCTAGGAGATGAACAGGGAAAGTTTAGAACAAATATCATGAGTCTAAGGGACTCAATATGAGCATGGACCAACATCTGTACTATAAAAGCCATGTATCATAGTCTGTACAAACTAGAATACTACCAGCCAGTATCTCTCCCTTGCGTTTTTGTCTTCGTCTTTAGTCTGCAGTCATTGCCATCATTGCGCTTTGATTGTCTCCACTTTATCTTGCTTTCTCTTCACCTTCACCTCATCTCTGCAGCCTGTGCTATTGTTGCACATGCTGTCATCTTGTAACACCCTCTCATCATATCTAGCCAACACCCTTGCAGACCATGCATGGGGATCCTTCTGCTTGCAGTTGCCCTTGCACCCTAGCATTCCTTATCTTATCAACACCCCAGAGTGCACATCACCACATCTTCTCCCATAAATGCAGTGTTGTTTGTCTTGCAGGTGGCTACCACAAGGAATTTAACTGAGCTGGTGGTTGGATGGTTAAGCAATGCTACCTCCTGAGGATTTGATCCAAACTCAGCTAGGAGTGCTTTGGATATACCCATAGCATCATTGACTTTGTCTTTGAATGATATGCAGAACTTGTCATGGAAGGACCACCCTACATCTATGGCTTCATTGTCATGGTCTAGGATGGCTAGATGGGAGCCTTTAATGGTGCTATTGATTTTCCTTTTGATGTTTGTGGCAGAGCTCAATTTGATAGACAGCCAAATTTCTGTATTTTTGATGTCAATGATTATATCACAGGCTTTAGTGCCCCTCACTGGCTTGGGGAAACCTGGTTTGGTTTTCTTTTCCCCCTTTCCCACCATTAGCCATTCTCCTTCAGTCTCATCATCTTTGGCAATTTTTGGCACCAGAGGTTTAGGAGGGGGAGAGGATTTCTTCTTTTCTATGGGGGCTGAGCCTGAGTTAGATGTGGCTGCTCTAGCATACAAGGTGCCTTGCTTGGCTTTGTCTTTAGGAGTGGGCTGATATGATTTATGATCAACTGAGTTAATGTTACAAGTCTTGAAGACTTGTTATTAATCAGTTTCTCAAAGTATTCACAGTTTGACTGTAAATTCTAAGCTGATGCTTAGAGTATATTTCCAGTCATTTAAATAGTAAGGAAGAGAAGTCCCTGGACAGTGGGACACATAATCTACAAGTCCCCAGATACCAGGACACATAAGCAATGGTATCACTATGGTGTCATATGGTGTCATAGATTGAATAAGCATGGGGTAAAAGGAATGTGTCAACAGACAAAGATTAGTCTGAAAGATGGTAAGCATAATATAGTAAGAAGGGTAGAAGTGTTCAACTGTGACACAGGTGTGTTCTTCTTATTTTTGATGTTGGATAGCTTAAAGGCCATCTCCAAAACAACATTGTCTGGCACATTGCTGAATACCTTTTTGATGCCTGTGGCTTTCTTAACAACTGACACGAAGTTGATCTTAGGGATTGTGTTGAATGATAATTTCCACAACACAATACTCTAGTGTGTCAAATATTCAATGCACCCACTAATTCCCATGAATGTTTCTAATAACTGGGCTTAATAACCAGTGCACCACATAGTATCCCCACTGTCATTCCACTTATGCATTTATTACATTAATTACTGCGGACCTTTGGTTATATAGTGCTTGCCTACAGACATCTCACCTCAGTATGAATACACTCATCTGAGGTGAGACCATAATGCTATACTATATATACATAGTATCTAACCACCATGCTAGCTTTAATGTGTTCCATCTAGGTACAGTATATCTACATGAGTATGAATACACTCATCTGAGCTTTAATGTGTTCCATCTAGACTGTCTGCGCTCTACAGATTGCCCTATTGTTGGCCTTTTTTACTTCCTCCATTTTCTTTTGGAGGCATTCTGTGAGCTCCTTGTTCTCTTTTTCAAGTGCCAAAGACTTCTTAATAAGAAGGACAAAGATGTCAGGTAGTAGAGATGTGCTAATATTACCATTTCTTTCAAGTATGGTGTCATTAATAAGAGCACCCACTATTTTGAAAGCATTGGCTTCCCAGTTAACTTTGGCCCCCCTCAGAGTGTGTAGAATGTCTTCCACAACCACTGCAGGAGATGTAAAGGTGTCTTCCCCTTCTTCATATTGGTCAACAGCCATGCTCTGCACATCAGCCTTGTTCTTTCCCTTATCAACATGTAGTGCTGGTATTTCCTTGTCAATGTCCTTGTTATCAATGATGTCAAGCACAGGCACTTCATCTTTCAAGGCTAAGTGTTCATATTCCTTGTACATTGCTGGCCAATTAGATTGGTCAGTGTATATGACTGCAGTACTCATGCTTATTTCATTTCCATATAATTTCTTGTGGCTATTGATAACAAATACTCTGTCAGGAAAGGGTTTGCCTGTGATAGTTGAATAGTACATTGGGACCAGGGTTTGGGAGGAGATGGCTGATGTTTCCCTGACAGGAGCATGGCTGCTGGCTTCTAATCCTGATATTATTTCTTTATTTTCAATATCAAGGATTTCCTGAATGATAGCAGACAGTTTCTCAGGGGGTACCAAGAATTTGGCATCTTCATCCTCATCATCAATACACATTGCTCATTTGGCTTCTTTAGCTTCAGTGGATTTTACTTTTAAAGTTACTTTTCATAAAGATGTTTTAGCAGCTTCAATGTTGTTATGAACTATAGACCCCATTCACTTTCTTCTATGCATTCCATTACATTTCTTCACTTATCCCTTCTCATTTCATTAGGTTTCCTTTTATGGCACTTTATAGAATGTTCTACATGCTTCTGGAACATTCATGGACATTCTCCACAAGTCCTTGGACTTCACAGACTTGTCTAGAACAATGATGCATCCTTTCCATTGTGCTGATGTGTCCCCTTCCATATTAGGATAGCTGACATGTCCTTTCTGCTGATGCGTCCCCTTCCTTATTTAGCCTTCCTTTGTCTATATAAACCCCCATGTACTCTCCCTTAGTTCCCCAGCTTTGTATACAATCATTGTCTCCCCTCCTTGAGCTTGCCTTGTCACTGCTGAGTTAGATGCCTCTGCTATAGGAGGGATACAATGTCAAGTCACAGCCTAGTGCAACCCTCGCTTGAGAACCAAGACCCCTTCCTTGCCTATTGTCCAGGAGCCTTTGTTGCTGCCTGAGAGACTTTACCCAAGTGACCATAACAAATGTTAGCTCTTCTTTCAGCAAGTCTATTGGATGTCCTATTTTTGGATGGTTTAGGGGAAACCTTTGATAATGATGCCCCTAACAAGGATGGTGATGGCATCAAATCAGGAGTCTGAGAACTTGGAACATAAGATTCATTTGCCCCCACTTCTGCCTGTGGGCTGGAAATGGACTTGTCTAGCTATGGAAAACCCTGCTTTTTCTGCCTCCAGGCTAGCTATGTCTTGTGCATGTTCTGCCTGCAAGCCAGCTATATCACCTGCAGGGTCTTTGCTGTTAGTCACATTTTCTGCCTGCAAGCTGGCACTTGCTCTAGTGACTTGTTCTGCCTGCAGGCTGGCTATGGCTTCTGCCTGTAGGCTAGCTACAGTGCCCACAATTCCACTTACAGCATTATCTTGTTCATCTATATATGACAAATGAGTTCCCTCCCTTGTAAAGGAGAGCTTCAGTGTTTCTGGTTCTTCCTGTTTTATGGCTATTTCTGCAGTGTTAACGAATCTGTTACCCAGTCCTAGAGCAGCACTAGTTAGGTTAAGGTCTTCAATGGTCTCTTTGTCCAGTTCATTTACAAAGTTGAAACCTCCTCTCAGGAAATGAGGAGGAAGTGTTTCTCCTCGTCCTTCAGGAGTGTCTGTATTGAGGTAGCCCAACCATATGTGGCCTGCTACAGTGCCGTCATCTAGGATTTTATCATACCCAGGTATCAAATGGATATTTCCTACTAATGTTTTTTGGAACTCTTTGTTGCCTTGATTTAGTGCAATATTATAATTTTCTGTGACAGCTGCCCAGAAGCCATGGCTTGCAAATTGTTTCCCTTTGGGGGTCATGGGAGGGGACAAGAAAGGCATTTGGTCAGCATCCTCAGGCTTGGGGTGCATAGGTAAATTGTTGGAGGGTTTGGTGGATGCCATGTTATGATGTTGTGACAACAGCTTTCTTTCTAGTGCCATGTGTCAAAAGTTGATTGAGAAGATCAGGTGCTGTATATGAGAGTCAATGAAGAGAGCTAAGATTTTTGTACGATTTTATATGCTTTTTCTTTGAAAGGTAGATGAGAGCAAGAGGCAAAAGAAACATGGGGGAAAGGTTAATGATGTCAAGGTAGCCTGAGACCATCAAAGCATTGAATACAATTTGGGGTCCATGGTACAAACAGTTGCACACAACATTTCTTGGTCTCATTGTTTGCATATTTTTGAAAGTGCTACAAGTCACTAAGAATTTGATCAGAAATGTTGCCAAAATGTATTACTTCTCCAAATTCTCATCTACAGCTTCTGCAGACATGTAATTCTCACAGCCTTATATCTGCTGTCTGCTGCCTGTGATGACCACCCTTTGTGGATGGTTTTGCATGTCACAGCATTTGAGGTGGGCTTTGTGGATCATGGCAGCATGGGGCTGTGCACACTTTTACCAGAGGGGTGGCCAGCAGTTGAAAACAGTGTGGATTTATTTGAGGTATTTTGGCACAAAAATGGAAGTCAAATAATGGAGTGTTTATAATATAAACTACAATGTATAAGCAACAATGACAGGGTATTCTCACAATCCCACTTGCAAATATGTAGTTAAAAAATGAATAAAAAGGCCCTCTGGAAGAAACAGACGCACGAGGCAACAAATGCACAAGTATGAAACGAGCCGAGATGAGTGAGACCAAAGAGAGCCAAGTGTTGATTGGTCATGCAGGACAATTCGCTTGACGTTTTGACCTAGGAGTATGCCTTCTCAGACATTGCCAAATGCTCTGGTCGATAACTGTCGGAATCGTTAAGATCAACAGATTTTCCGGCAATAGCAATCCCTCCGTCTAGTACTCTGAGATCATTCGCAGGCGTACCCGGCCTTGAAGACGCTACTCCTGATGATGTTGCTGTGATCGTCGAAACCAGATGCTGATTATGAGGATAGTAGGAATGGCGTTGCATCTTCTTAAAGTCATAACATGTAAATCTATTCGATGCCAGGTCATTTGCGGTAATTGATGCGAGTGTGAAGCTTTACTAACTGTTCTTCCATTTGTCTCATCTCCGCCGAAAGGTTGTCTTGGTTCACTTTTCGCGCGCGTGCTTTTAAAGGATTATCTTCCAGCAATAGCTCTTCGAGTTCATGTGACGCATCAAAATTGGCCTTTTTCCCCTTTAGGAGAGCAAGTAAACGTATTCAAGAATCAGAAATCATTGGAACCTTACGTCAGGCACGAACGGAGGTGTTTGGTCCTTGTTCTCCAAACTATCCCAGTCAATGGGCTTGAACCATGGAAGTCTCTTAAATTCTTGAAAGCCTTCTGGTCTACAGCACATGCGCTTAGATGTGTCACGTTCCAGCAACTACGCCTGGTCGGTTTCAGGGAGGGAGGATAGGTGACATACGTACTCCTTTCAGAACTTGGATCCCTGTTCTGCTACACTTTTTGTCAGCGTCTTCAGGCCATCTCAGAGGGTCTTTCGTAATGCTGTACGTCAGATCGCTGTTTGATCTGCCCCTGAAAGGCCGACGTCCGAATGTAAGTTCGTATGCACAAACACCAAGTGACCACCAGTCGATGTAATACGTATACCCGCGCTTGTTCAGGATTCTGGTTGAAACCTCTGGGTGAGAACCACAATATTTAATAACATCACACACTCTGGCGCCATGTAAGCCATGGATCCAGCCACACCGGTTAATCGTCTTTCGCCAAAGTGGAAAGCAATGTTGAAGTCTGTGAGATGAGCATTGCCTCGTTCATCGAGTAATATGTTATCGGGCTTGAGGTCACTTTTTTTTTTTTAAAAAAAAAAAAGAACAGGTAAGTACAAAAATCATAGTCATTGGCCAGGAATTACCGATGCATTATATTATTTTCATGAAGATAAGCGAGGGCTGATGAGATTTGCGCCACGTAGAAACGGACGGCATCCTCGGACATCGACCCTAAACGCTCCAAATGAACTACACACCCGGGAATTAGCCCTAAATTCGCCCTGAATCAATCACACATACAACGGAGATCACCACCTAACATCA
Organism: Amanita jacksonii TRTC168611; assembly: GCA_000497225.1. Classification (NCBI taxonomy): domain Eukaryota; kingdom Fungi; phylum Basidiomycota; class Agaricomycetes; order Agaricales; family Amanitaceae; genus Amanita; species Amanita jacksonii. Next base: position 5,963 of record AYNK01000903.1, on the reverse strand, counting down.
GATCCAGAACGAAAAAGCAATTTTCATCGTCCTGGAAGGCATAGCGCAGATTGACAATAAAAGGATGATCAATCTAAGAGCCATGAGAACCACGAATGCATTGGAAAAAGGTCGACGGATAAGTACCTCCTCAAGTAGGCGCCGTTCCTGTATGACATTGGAGACGGCTCTCATCTTCACGCATTTTGCTTTGTTTATGTATTTGAGAGCATATAGTTCACGACTTTGCTTATGCTGGACAACTCTGACCTGTGTAATATTTCAAAGTATTATCGTAGATGGTAGCGAGAGTGTGTGTTATATACCTTACCAAAGGCGCCTTTACCCACGCAACGCAAAAGAACGAAATGAAAGAGATTGACTTCGCCATCGAAGTCGACTGGTTGTGGTCTGCAACATAAAGCACCCATAAGGAATCGTGAGTGGGTCGTACGAGGGGGGAAAGGTATGAAGGTAAGTAAAGAAACCTAGTAGCAGCCAAAGTTAGCTACGAAGTAATCACACGTCACATTACAAATCTTGTGACTCCTGCCATAACAATCAGCTCAATTCAAACTGTAAGATCGCTGAGTCAGCTGACGATGCCGTTCCCACCCGCCAGCGCGCGTTCTCACTTTCCACAGGTCACGGGAATTGCCTTATGGCTGGACTCATATCTCCTAAGCCTGTGTCATACCTCCAGCAGCATGTACAATACAATCCATATGCCAGGGGACTCTCTGCATACTCAGAAACGCCACCGATCACGACTGCCTCTCTAAGCCACCTCGTCCCACACCAAACACCCAGCCAGTTTTTGCCCAATGCCCCAACGACAACCCTTGTGGTGCACGAAGAAACCAGAATACATGGCCTCGTTATTGAGTTACTTGATCCCAGTGCGAGAGAGGCGGCACTGTTAGAACTTAGCAAAAAGCGAGAGCAGTACGAAGATCTAGCGCTTGTCCTATGGCACTCTTTCGGTACGTTCGCAGCCCAGATACCCTAGCCTTTCTTCATCACTCCAGTTATTCAGGAGTAATGCCTGCTCTTTTGCAAGAAATTGTTTCCGTTTATGCGCTTCTCTCTCCACCCAATTTAACAGCACATATCTCCAATCGTGTTTGCAATGCGCTAGCCCTTCTACAATGTGTAGCATCTCACACTGAGACCCGACAACTATTCTTAAATGGTGAGATACGCTGATATCAAAGGCCACAGATGCTCATGATCCGTAGCACATATCCCACTATTTCTATATCCATTTCTTAACACAACTTCCAAGACACGACCATTTGAATATCTCAGGCTCACATCTCTAGGTGTAATAGGTGCCCTAGTTAAGGTAATTCCGAATTCCAACTTCCACCTAGTTTCTGATAACGCCGTAGCAAAACGACAACAATACTGTTATTCATTTTCTCCTTTCAACGGAAATCATCCCTCTTTGTCTTCGCATCATGGAAACTGGGTCGGAACTCTCGAAAACCGTTGCTATCTTCATCGTGCAGAAAATTTTACTTGACGAAACGGGTCTAACTTACATCTGCCACACGTATGAAAGGTTTTATGCCGTTGGAACAGTCCTAAGTAATATGGTTAATCAACTTGTGGAAACCCAGGCTGTCAGGTTGCTGAAGCATGTGGTGCGTTGCTATCTCAGACTTAGCGACAATCTGAGGTATGTCCTATGGTTTGCTCTTCTATATTTTTAAGTGATAACATCATAGAGCACGCGAGGCGCTCAGAGCCTGCTTGCCTGAACCTCTACGAGATCAAACGTTTAATAACTTACTGAAGGTACAGTCCCCATCGCATGGGGAGCATTATGCGCTAAGAATGCTCTAGGGTGATATGGTTACGAAGCGTTGCCTCACGACGCTCCTCAATAATTTAAATGAACCCTAATGAGTCAATGTATTGTATTTCAAGTACATTGTCTCAACGGACGTCAGTCGACAGGGTATCATTGGGTAGAAAGCCGCTGTACCAGAACTTACTTCAGCTACTTTTCATTTTATAATGTAATGGTTTCACGTGGGTTCGAGCTTGTGAAAAAATGAATGAGTTGCATTACTAATCTTGCTTACTTTACATAAGCGCATAACTGGTAACTGGGTCCCTCCATGTCGTCCACTAACCAAACGACATGTATCAACATTTCTGACGATGGCTGGCATCACTACCTCACCAATGTCCCATTCTATTATACCTCGAACGAGCACCTAATTGATGGAATACCAGACCGCCTTACCGCCCTTGCATCGCCTATCGTCGTTTATTGGCTTTTCTCCATGTTTTTTCACTGCCTCGACGTATCAGGGTGGAAATGGCCGGAGAAGTATAGGATTCATGAATCCGGGGAAGTTAAGGCTAAAAATCTGGTTTCTCGATCACATGTGGCTGGGGCTGTCGTCGTTCAACAAACGATTCAAACTCTGATTGGCCTCTTGTGGATGCCAGAAGAAAAACGAACAATCAACCATGGTATAGAAATTCGGGATATTGGAACACTGTTGGGGCATTCTCTATGTTGGTTCCTTGGACAGCCTGGACGGGCCATGCTTCCGCGTCTATTATATATGGTATACTGGTGGCTTATCCCCATTGCTCAACTCCTCTTCGCCATGTAAGTCTGGGAGAGCTGGTGTGTGTCTGGCTGCGTTATTGATGAGATTTTGCTAGGTTTGTCATTGATACATGGCAGTACTTCCTTCACCGCCTCATGCATACCAATAAATACTTATACCGGCAATTTCACTCATGGCACCATCGTTTATATGTCCCATACGCTTTCGGATCCTTATATAATCACCCCTTTGAAGGATTCCTGCTGGATACACTCGGAGCGGGCCTCGCAGAGTTGCTGGCTGGAATGACGACTCGCCAGGCGATGGTCCTTTTCGTACTCTCGACTGTCAAAACTGTCGACGATCACTGCGGCTATAGCTTGCCCTTTGATCCCTTGCAGATTTTGACAAGTAACAATGCCGACTATCATGACATCCACCATCAGGTACGAGGCTTTCACGGTTGAGGGTCAGCTAGGCAATAATTGCGTTTTATCAGGCTATTGGAATCAAGTCCAATTTTGCTCAACCCTTCTTCGTACATTGGGATGTCATTCTAGGCACCCGTCTAACACGACAGGACATTGAGCATCGCCGTCATCATGGAGACGCAAAAACCGCGTGACTTCAGCCCAAGGAAAAGATTGATTTTTTACATGGCCGAGAGCCCTGCACGTACTCCGACTTGGCTCTGTTGGGGTCTAGACGAGTATGGCTAGTTTGTGCACATGTTTATTCTATGTATATGTCATCACTTGCACGTTTTCTAGCTCTTGTTCATATTCAATTTCGACCCTTGGCCCTTCTTTTTAATGCTGTTAGAGTGGTCTCTTGAAGCAAAGGATATGGCATACTTTTCGTTCTGTTATCTGCACGATTCATGGTTCCCTCGGTGTTAAAAGTTGTTTTTCGTTTTTCGAGTTTGGACCATGGCTTCGATGCAGCTACTTCCCCAGGCTTGGCATCGTCATGATCACTTTGCCCATCCTGTATCTCCCATTAGAACTGGAATTCACATCCCGCTACCGATGAACATACCGTAGTATCTCCCAGATCGCTAAGATCTTCATCGCTAACATCACTGACAAATCCTAACCCTTCACCATCATCAATGAGTTCTTCCTCAAGTTCTTCATCTGTCTCATCATCCAGCATGTCCAACTCATCTGTGTTCCTTCCTTTTGTCGCAGCCCCCTCCCTGTCAAGAATGGCCTGCCACACGTGCTCGTTCACATTAAGAGGGGCGTCGCCATAAGCTCTAGACTTAAGCCGCTCGAGGAGCTCTTGCTCTATTGACCTCTCGAGGTGTGCGGCAGCAAGTGCCTTTCGTTCTCGAATAGCTTCACGACGGTCCTGCTTCTTCTTTACGCCAAGTAGCTTTGACCTAGACGACTGCGATCGGACTAATCAGATATAATTAATCCTACACTCACTCCTGTCGCAACTTCAACTTCCTCATTTTTATGAGGTACTGCGTTATTCTAGTGACACGTTGCTTGCATTTGTGAATAATGAAGGATGGCCAATGGAGTAGCTCGTTATCAATCTGGTGTATATTGATCGGCGGCTGGCATACATCCATGATTTTACTGTACCTGTTCCAGTGCTTTTGTATAATTATCTGATAGCTTGATTCGTTCCCACATGCGGGCTGGTGAATGTGCCCGTTCGATAGTTTTCATATACAAGTATACAATGCCTGGTATCCTGGTGTAGGAGCAACGGATAAGGCAAGAAAGACAGATTAGTCGCACCCTCTTTTTCCCGTACGGTAGCATATCTAGAGTTAGCCAACGGGCACGACTGACGATTGCAAAAACCGGTAACATTGTGTTCATTACGGCAGAAGTTCTGGGTGGAAGTCCTGGACGGGTATCACATCCAGTTTGGGTATACGATGAAAGATAGAAGTCGTACTTTACTCTGTAAGAGCAGAACTGATGGCCAATGACAGACCAAATCACATCGTCGCTTTGCATGTTTGAGAAGGACCGGCTTTTATTTAAAATTTGATTACTGAATCAACCCAAATTAACATCATGCACCAAGTTCACCCAGCAGCAATGCCAGTACTAAGGATTCTGCCAGCATTATGTCGTCCGAACGCACGCTCATCCTATCCTTGTCCTGTTCGTCGTTTCCATTTTGATACCCACCACTTCGTTCAGCGACTAGAACGAGAAGGCTTAAACCGCGCCCAAGCAGAAGGAATTATGTCCGCAATGGCGGAAGTTATTGATGAAAGTATACGGAATATGACGAGTAATATGGTAACGAAAGCTGAACAGGAGAAAGTAAACTCTTGCTCATTTTTTCTTGGGTGGTTTATACTGATATGCACTACCACTCACAGCTCCAGTATACTCAGCAAGTAGACTTCGCCCAAGTCAAATCCGAACTTCAACTGATGGAAAAAAATGATTTGGCCTTGCTGAAAGCTGAAAACGATCGTTTAATGGCTGATATTGAGAAGCTGAAACAGCGTCTTAGAGAGGAAATAACTCGGACGCAAGCCAGTGTAAGACTAGACTTAAATTTAGAGAAAGGGCGTATGCGAGAGGAGAGCAGCCGGCAAGAACTCAAGATCAAGGAAGTAGACACCAAGATAGAGCAGGAAATTGCTGGTTTAAGAACAGCCATCCAAACCTCGAAGGTATGGACAGATCGCTTCATCTTTCTTTTGCTGACCATGTGGTTAGGCAACAACACTTCAATATCTTGTTGGCTTTGGTATGTGTTTACTCAGGCTCAGCATTGATGTATGCTAACAAAAAAAGTCACTGGCTGCTCGGCATTGCTAATGGCATATCTGAGATTTCGGGTGTGAGCACTGGGCAATGATTTGTTAGGATGCAAGCTGCCACCTCATGATTGTCTCACTGTTACAGTTGATAAACTCTCCAATTTCTGTTTCTTCTTTCTGATTTCACCTTATCCCTGTTACCCCATGAAACTGCATTTGCTCTTGGCGCATGTTAAAAATAGGTGTTACACAGTAAGGAGTGAATTGGTGTCTTGTGCATTCTGTACAACATAAGAGAACCAAGTGGAAGTCAGGAAAATATTTCTTGCTGCTCTGCTTGATTAAGAGTGTCCAGGAGATCAGCAGCAGCAGTTCATAATGGAGAAGGGATTGGGGAGATGATATCCATAGGGGGGGGTCTCCATTTGTCTGCAGACACTCACATGATGTGTCTGTGTGTTGTTGACATGTTATTTACACTCTTCCATATCCTTCTCATATATTCATGTGTTGTCCATTATCTCCTCAAACTCTCAATGCATTGTTGATGTGTTGTTATACCTTTACCTTTGCTTATTCATCTTAGTCTCTCTTGTCTGTATAAACCTCATGTACTCCTCTCTTAATTCCTTAGCTTTGTATACAATCTTGCTTCCCCTCCTTGAGCTTGC
>AYNK01003305.1:0-12215 GCA_000497225.1 Amanita jacksonii TRTC168611 | reverse complement strand
TGCCTTTTCTTCTGCAGGAATCACCATCAGCAAGTGTCGCAATCAGTTAAAAGGTGATATTGTAGAGGCATTACAGTGTATGAAGATGGTTTATAAAGGTGATCTATTATTCCATGAAGTGCCTCTTACCAAGGAGCTTGAGAAGGATTTAGAGGACTTTGAGCCTTATGTTCCTGGGCAGGAAGGTGACTGGGAGGACATTGATGAGATTGAAGGATTTACATGGGATTCACTTGTTATAGAAGATGACTCAGACTGTGAAGCTTAAACAATAGACTTCATTTCTGTGTATCTTGTGTTAAATTCAAGTCACAGGCCTGGTAACAGGGCCTGGGCTTGTGCTTCATGAAGCCTGAGCCCTTAGAAGCCAAGCCAAAGCCTGGGCTTTGAGCCCAAGCCAAGCCTGGAAATCACTAGCCCGGGCAGCTTCAACTTCATCAATGAAATGGATGAAAGTATTATTGAAGATCTTTCCCTAACCAGTGCTGCGGTTGGTCCAGGAATTCATATGACTGACAGGGGAGAAATCCAAATCAAACAAGAGGATCTGCCCACACCTAAGCTCTCTTTTGAGCGGGAGGGTACACAGCTTTCTTACATTGATCAAGAAGAAAACATTACTACAGGAATAGCAGGCGCCGTAGCTAGTCTGCGGGCAGAAAGGCCCTCCTGTGCAAGTGTCAGCTTGCAGGCGGAAGACGAGGGTGAACATGTGGAAAATATAGCTGGCCTGCAGGCAGAAGCAGGTGCGGACATAGTCAGTCTGCAGACAGAAGGCAGTGCAAGCATAGATGGCTTGCAGTCAGAAGAATATGTTGGACCCTTAACCAGCCTGCAGGTAGAAGCAGGAGCAGGTTCAAGCATGATCCCTAGTTCACAGACCCCAGAGTCCCTGGTGGCCCCATCTCCCTCTATTTTGGCAGCATCACTCTCTAAAAATTCGCCTAGACTGACCAAACCCAGAACGTCTGAGAGACTTGCAGAACGAAAAGCAAATTTGGAAGCAGCCAAAACATCTTTGAAGAAAGTCATGCTCAAAGCCAAGGCGAGTGAGATTAAGGATGCCAAGAGGGCCATGAATGTGGATGATGTGCTGGCTTGGATCAAAGCCAGGGAGTTGGAATTCATGAAAGAATTGATGGATATTGAGAAAAGAAGATCCCATCAGGAAAAGGAGGAGGCCAAGGGAATTGAAGCATCTATCCATGCGGACGCCCCCCAGAAGCTTCCATCACAGCCATATTTCCCTCCCATTCATTCCAAGATAACAGGCCTTTCTTTCCCTGAAGGGGTGTTGGAGGACGTAATGAAACACCACAAGATCACATATGGAACAGTCATCAATGAATACACGGCGGCTCACTATGTGGATCAGGCGAATTGGCTGGCTATGTACAAGGGGTATGAGCATCTCGTGCTACCAGATGAGCAGCTTGAGTTACATGATGATCTCGACAACAATAATGAGGATGTTCCTCCCATCACCCAGCAGGAGAAAGGGAAAAGGCAGCAAGAAAAGGGAAAAGTGGAGGATATGAATATCGATACTGAGGGTGTTGCCTTTACTTCACCAGTGGCTGTCGCAGTGGAAATCTTGGATACTCTCAAAGGATCCAAAGTTAATTGGGAAGCTGATGCATTTGAAATTGCTGGAGCACTCATTAGTGACGTAGTGGCAGAAAGGGAAGGCAACGTCAGCTCATCGCTCCTTCTGGATGCGTTCATCTTACTTATTAAAAAATCCGCTCCTTTTCTCGCCCTTGAGAAAGAAAATAAAGACCTGATGGCGCACCTTCAAAAAAAGACTGAAGAGGCAAAAAAAGCCAACAATAGGGCTATCCCCAAAATCAACTTCGCATCCATCATAAAAAAAAGCATCAAGTCTTAAAAAAGTATTCAATGATGTTCCTGATAACATCATCCTTGAGATGGCTTTCAAACTAATGAACATTGAAAACAAGGAAAAAAAGACACCTCATCATCTCTGAGCTATGCGAAAGCTGCTGCCAGTAATAAGCAAGCAAACGGCGTGGCTTCTAAAGCTAAAAATGCCTCTCCCCCCCCTAGACCTCCTGCCCCTGTCATAGCCAAAGATGATGAGATGGAAGGTGATTGGCTCACGGCAGGCAAGGGCAAGAAGAAGGCAAAATCAGACTTCCCTAAACCAGTAAGGGGCACCAAAGCCCACAATATAATCATCGATATCAAAAATACTGAGATTTGTTTGTCCATCAAGTCAAGTTCCACTAGCGATATTAAAAAGAAAAGTAATAGCGCTATTAAAGGATTGCACCTAGCGGTTCTGGACCACAACAATGAAGTCATAGATGTGGGATGGTCCTTCAGAGAGTGTAGAATGTGAATCTAGAATAGACGAGCTCAGTCAAGTATATTCACACTAAGTTTAATACAATATACCTAGAATAGATGAGCTAGCATATTATTAGAATGGTTTAAAGTGGTAGGTAAGGGGGGTTTTCTCACCTCAGTCAAGTATATTTGCACTGAGGTGAGGCATAGCATATGAGTGTATTTAAGTGTGGAGTGAATGTGTACCAAGAAAGTCCAAGGAGATTACGGTGCAGTGTGAATGAGGATCTGGAAGACCGGTTATTAACCCCGGTCATTAGTGTTGGAACTGGGAAATAGTGGGTGCATTGAATATTTGACACATGAGTAGTAGGTGGAGTATTGTGTCGCCCTGATACTGTTCAACAGAGAGAAGTTCTGTATATCCTTTAAAGATAAGGTAAATGACACTACTGGAATCTCCAAAGTGTTACTTGCAGAATTTGGCACGAACCCGCAGGAAGTAACCCTTCTGAACAGACCAACCACGAGTTCAGTGAAGTTCCTAGCTGTGGCCACACATAAAATGAACAACACTCCCTTTACAGGAGAGGATGCGGTGATAGCCCTGGCAGCCCATCCCACATGGAAAGATGTGCAGTTATTTGGAGTCCCGGTATTCATCAAGGCAAACTCGTCAGTGGCCATAGGCTATGGGTGTTCTTAAGGTCACCTTTGAGGATGACAATCAAGCAACGCTAGCCAAAAAGTTGGTAAATATCCCCATTGCCCTCAATGGTCAATTCGCATGTTGTCACACATGGTGGAACAAAGACAGCGTTCCCCAATGTAACATTTGTTGCTGATGGGGTCATGCAGCCTTCAACTGCAGATCCATGTCCACTGTATGCACCAAATGCACAGGTAAGCACCCCATGGATCAACATAGCATTTATTGTGATGACTGTAGCTACCATAACCAAGTATGCGATAAGCTGGAATGCTCCAACTGTGGGTGAAACCATGCTGCCTCTGACCCAGCATGCGCCTTCTTCTCCGCGCAACATGATGCATCAGAAATATCTAGGTTGTACCAGGAAAAAGCTGATGCCAGATGCAAGGTGGGCGGTACAGATAATAATCTCACTGGCGCAGGGCCATCCTGTCTTCAAAACCTTTAACTATGTCTATCATGACCAAACTCATATTTTTAAATGTGCAAAAAAGCCGTCAATCATTACAGGCACTTTTAGAAGAACACTCAATGGATACCAATATTATATGCACACAAGAAACTCCTTTCTATATAGTCAAACATGTCCCATCCCTTTTGGATAAAGAAGGGGATATCAAGTGGGGGACAGTCCAACACCCACATTGGATCACTTCTTCTAAGTTCACTAAATTCCATAATACCCAGGTTGCTACTTTTATCAACAGGTTGTTTGCAGAACACTTCAACCTCTTTGAGGATGATAGCATCTTCAATGAGTGCAATATCCTCTACACCATTTTTGAACACAAAAAAAGTGGTAAAGTCTTTTCTATTCTAAACATCTATAACAATAACTCCGAGAACAAATCCAACCCTGTCATCAACTCCCTATTCACTGATGTTGATAAGACAAGGGAACTAATGATTATAGGAGGAGACTTCAATCTCCACTCGAATGAGTGGGACTCCAACATCAAAACTAATGGAAATAAATTTGCTCAAAAATTATCTCACACAATGCACGAAAATGATATGTTTCTTTCTACTGACCACTCCAGCCCCACATGGAGCAATGGGAGGGGTTCATCATCTGTTATTGATCTTGTCTGGATGCACAGGCCTTTTATGCCGTCTTCTGTGGTGCGGGTGGAAAACAGCATCAGCGACCACAAGGAAATCCATGTTCATGTCCAAGACCCGGACGACCACCAGGAAAGGCACGAAGGAAAACCCCCCCCAAAAAGGGATAAAGATAACGAACAATACAAATCCTTCTTAACCGAGATAAGCAATTCAGTATTCTGTCTCACCCCTGCATCCAACCCTGACGAAGTCAAAAAATGTGGCAAGACATTGCAAACCGCTATTATGCAGGCCTTTGACAGACACTCCTCAAAACCAAAATACAATGCTAACCCTACTATGTGGTGGGATGAGGAATGCAGCACGGCTAAACGTGTAGCGACAGCCTGTCCCACCAAAGGTAACTCTATCACACTGAATAGGCTCATTTGGAAAAAGAGAAGCAATTATTACAATAAGAAGCTCAAAGAATATGAAGGTAAAGGTGATGTATGGAGCACAGTAAAGTGGACTGGGCCGTGCAAGCCGCCGCCCACCATATGCATTCTACAAGAAAATAAGACCATAGGGTCCATGGGTGAGTTATGGCAAATAGCTGACAAACAATTCCACCAGAATTCAGGGTGCATGCCTGATTGGGACATGATTAATAATCTCCCGGTCAGGGAAGAGCGGCCATGTATTCCACTATGCCAAAATGAAATAAGGGAGGCGCTTAGGTCCACTTCCAATTCTTCGGCTCCAGGGCCTGATAATGTAACCTGGATGGATCTGAAACACATCATTCTCGGCTCCCCGTCTTTCCTTTCTCAGATCACGCATCTATTCAACTCATTCCTTGACACGGGGCATTGGCCCAGCTGGCTCAAACAGTCTACAATGGTAATCATCCCTAAACCAAAGAAAGACGACTACAGCCAAATCAAGAGCTATAGGCCCATCACACTGCTCAATACAATAGGAAAGCTTTTCACCAAGTGTATGGCAAAGTGCCTCCAGGATGATTGTCTAGTGCATGAAGTGCTTCATCCCTGTCAATTTGGGGGTATTGTGCAGCATTCGATGGCACATGCAGGTGAGTACCTCACCAAATGGATAGAGTGGGCCAGAGAGCTGGGATTTTACACCTCCACTCTCGCATTGGACATTGCCCAATTTTTCCCTTCTATTAAACACAATGTCTTGTCGTCATTGCTTACCACCTTAGGCTTTAATCAGAAATACTGTTCTCTCATGAATTCTTTCATGGGTGATTGGTATATGGAGTTTCTTTGGAACGGAATCAAGAGCCCCAAGTACAAGAGTGACAATGGGGTCCCTCAAGGAGATTGCCTGTCCCCAATTATAACAGCCATCTACCTAGCCGCAATTTTTCACTATATTGACTCCTCATTGTGGGGAAGTCGTAAAACTTTCTTGTGTTTTGTTGATGATGTTACCTTGGTATCTTCATCCAATTCTCTTTGATTCAATATTGACACTTTATCTCACATGTTTATATCGTTACATACGGCTCTAAAAGCTATAGGACTTAGCATTGAGATATTGAAAACTGAAATCTTTCATTTTTTAGCATACAACACCAACTCTAAGGTGAAAGGAAGGCAGCCCTTCAAGCACCCAAAGAAAATGCTCCCCATCACTCTCATTATGGGCGAGAAGTCGATCACTATCAAACCAAAGGAGCATTGGTGGTTTCTAGGTTTCTTTTTTGATTCTTCTCTCTCCTTTACTTTTCATACATGTACATATGCTAATAAGGCATCTTCCCTTCTTAGGGCTTTGCACATGATAGGCAATGTGGCACAAGGAATTGAACCAAAAACGCGTGTACAAGTCTACAAGGGGGCGGTCCTTCCAATTCTCACTTACGGGGTGACTCTGTGGTGGAGGGAAAATGGGCAGAATAATAGGGCGAATGAAAAGATTATGATGACAGTGCAGAATGAGGCGGCAAGGTGGATAATGGGGTGCTTTCGCACCACGCCAGTCACAGCCCTCAACCTTCAATCGGGCATAGCTCCCATACGATATATGCTAAACCTGGCTAAAGCATGGCTCAGGCTGGGGGCCAACAACCTTGCTACATCCCACATAGCATGGTGTACCCATAATGACCCCTGTCTCTTTTTCGGGGGATTATGGGGGAAAAAACCAATTAAGTCGGTAGACTCGTGGGAGATCATTCCCACTCAGAGTACCACAACTCCAGGATACCATGAGACCTTACGAGGACAGAGACTGGAAGACACCCTGCCATCGCTTGTTACTTACGACATGATGGCACCAGCAAAGTCTTCAGATGAGTACAAGGCGTGGGCAGCCAATTGAAAGAAGGACATTTCCAACTGGATCAGGTCAGGGAAGGTTGTATGCTTTGCTGATGGATCTCAAGCAGAGGGCAAAGGAGGATGGGGGACTGTGGTGTTCTTGGGGGGAGAACACATGGATAGCGCGAGGGGAAGTTCAGCGCGCAGCTTGTCATATCATGCAGAACTCGATGCAATTCATCATGCTGTTGAATGTGCAATGAAATACACACAACCAAATTTGGTAATCACGGTTATATGTGATACCAAAGAGGCCCTTAAGCATGCCACAAATTGCACCAAGCATGAATATCAATCAGCCTCCATACGAATTTGTGTGATTATATGGAATCTATTTGATTCATTGCCGACTGTCTCCTGGCGCATGGTATGGTGCCCAGGACATGAAGGAATAGTAGGGAATGAGATGGCAGACGCCCTCGCGGAAGCAGGCCAGAGAGGTGGAGATACCCAGGTGATGACCAATAGTGGAGCATTATCAAGTCTCATTTCTAAATGGGACAAGGAACTTTGCATCCAAACATCTGTCTACATTGAGCTGTCACCACATGATATTCAGATTGCTGAATGCATCAAGTCAGGCCTCAGAGAGTTGGAAAGGGCAGATGAACTTATTGATGGTATTGGAGAGGACGAGGTACATTATTAGTATTTCTGCCCTTGCCAGTGCTTAACTTTTTCTACAGATAAAGGTGGAGAACGATGATTGAATTCAGTAGCAAATGTGTCCATGTACTCATAGAATATATCATCAAATGGACAAACTTTTGGCAACCTTGTGCGCAACATTACTATAAATGGCATAGTATGCCTATTTCACATGCCCCAATCACTTTCTTACACCCATACACATCCACACACACTTCAAATGGATGGCTTCATCCCCTTCAATACCAGCTGCAATGCATCAAGGCCAGGGAACTTTAATGGAAATGGGGGGAACCCCTGAAATACTGCAGAGACCTTTAATCAAGTACATAACATCAACGCATCAGCACACTGCACATATGCACATACATGCTACTGACCTTGACCACACCAGACAAATATCACTAATAATGGTGCTGGAGGACTCAGAAGCCCCCAGAACATGCATTATAATACAACAGATATCTTGGTACATGATATATGTGAATAAGCTACCTATACTGACCCTGAATTCATAAGGCTAATAGTAATACCCCGGGCCACTCCTTCAATGACCCATTTTCCCATGAACAACACAACTATACTATGCATGGTTCAGCACATAATTATACCCTAAACAGCCCACTGAACTTCATTTTAAATGGCATGCGAAGGGCAGTCTCACAGGACTCATGCTATGCTGCTGCTATGAACTTCCCAAACCACCAGAATATGCAGCTTACTGAACAGATTAGAGAAATAAATGAATGTATTAGACAATTAGAGTGGGTCATTCAGATACATGATTCGTTCCACTAATATATATATATATGCTATATACAGGATGAGAGTAATGCTTGCTGAATGCAATGTGAAGCAATGGAAGTGGGTAATTTGAAATATATAATCAACTATTGATCTGTATGACAGGGAGATATTGCTGGAATGGCACAATCCACATCAAATCATCAACTCATTGCCAGGGCCCTCTGTTGACTTTCACCCAATCACTTCATCTTCCATCAACTTCAACAGCAAACTGCTACAAACTGATACTGCAGCATCTGGGAACATTTCCCCTATTGAACAGCTCCAAATGCATACAGACTTGCTCAGGACACTCATCCCCCTTGCATTTGACCTCACAAAAGTTGACATTACACAGCAGAGGGACACCCATCCACATGTAACAACGTGGGACCCAGACAAAGTATTGGATGCACCTCAAAGTGACCTAGCTCAGAAAGTGAAATTTTTGCAATACAATGATGGCCACCCTCTTGAAAACAGTTGGGTCAAGATAATCTGAGCAGACCTGAGGAACATTTTCCAACAAATCATGAAATTCATGCCTTGTGCATTAGAAGAAACATGGACAAAATATGACAATGACTTTATAAGTAAACTTTTCCAACATATGCGGCTAAAATACCCAGAATTCACACTATGTGATGATAATTGGAAGCTCAGCTCCTTTGTGAGCACTTGGTATGGAAACTGGAGAAAGAACCTGAAAGAAAGCATCAAAAAGAAAGTTATAAAGCAAGAAGGCATAGATACTGTAATACCATCAAAGTGACGCAGGTCTACATCTATTTCTCCATTAGCACAGCATTGACGACTCAATATTCAGAACCCCTTGTAAACATCTCTTCCTTTCAATTATGCATGCTGATAGGATGAACAGGAATATTGTTAATACTCATCAAAGTCCAGCACTGCAAGATAATTCTCCTCCTGAAATGCCTGATGCGATCACAAGTCAGCATGTGACTGTGGAGGAAGATTTTAATTTGACCATCCTGCCCTCATCCTATTCAGCCACAACTGCACTGGCAATGACACTGGCACAAATGTCACCATCGCAATTAACACTGGTGCCTTCAGCTCCGACAGCCAACATCCCTCTGGCCACACCTAGTGCATCACCAGCAACAACACTGACACAAGCATTGCCATTGCAATTAACACTGGTGGCTTCAGCTCTGACAACCAACATCCCTCTGGCCGCACCTAGCACATCACCAGCGACAACACTGGCACAAGTGTTGCCATTGCAATTAACACCAGTGGCTTCAGCTCCGACAGCCAACATCCCTCTGGCTGCACCTAGTGCATCACCAGCATCACCAGCAACAACACTGGCACAAGCATTGCCATTGCAATTAACATCAGCGTCTTTGGCTTTGGCTGCACCCAACACAGCTCCAGCAACAACCACAGCACAAGTGCTTGCGTCTTCAGCTCCAGCGGCCAACATCCCCCCAGCCGCACCCAGCGCAGCACTGGCAACAACAGCAGACCAACCTGAAGTGCCACCATCACAAATGACACCAGCAGCTCCATCAGCCCAAGCCCAAGCGCTGCCAAAGCCCAGACCCACACTCAAGTTAAAAATCAACTTGGCAATGGCAACTGGGCAGCCTGCGATAGCTACTCCTATGACAGCTACTGCCAAATCCATATCATTCGACAAGGCTAGTGAATTTCTTGCCATCCATCAGCCAGCTGTTGGGGAGAACACTGCCACCCAAACAAGTAGTGCGCAATCAACAAGTAACATGCAACTGACGGGAAATGCACAATCAAGCAAGCTGAACACAAAGAAGACAGGTGGTAGAAAGGGCAACAACAACAGTATCAAACAGGTTGGAAAGGCCAACATGGTCTCGTGAGTACATTCAATGGCATTGAAATAACTCTCTCACTCCCTCAAATTTCAGGAATTTATACACTGCCAACTTTCAGGCGATGCACAGAAACAAGGGTACCATTGGCCAGTTCAATGCCACATTTGCCTCACTCACACGAGAAGAACTAGCGGTATGTCTCAATACTGTTATACTGAAAGCAGTCTTTATTAATTCTGAGTTCTCTGTCTAGAAATACAAGAAGATACACTTAGAAGTAAGCTTTCAGTTACATCACATGAGTAAGAGCTAACATGAACTTGTTTTACAAGGCTAATGGAGGTGGAAAAGCAAGAGGGAAGAAGAAGACAAAGGGCACTGAGGAGGTGGAGGACAAAGGGGATGGCAAATAGTGAAAACAAGAGGAAGTGTGAAGAAGCAAAGCAAATGTGAGCAAAGGGAGGAAGTGAGAGGAAGTGAGTGGTTTTGGGCAGATCGAATGCATTCCAATTGTATTCAATCCAAATCATTGAATGCAATAGTTGAGAACAATGTTGCATGGTTTAGTACAAACAGCAGCGAAATATAGTCAGAAAAGTGACAGTTTTCAATGCAGCCAATGCCCAAAGCTGTGCAACACAGTTTGCCGCAGTTTACTCCCATGCCATTTTTGACTGGGCTTCAGCCATGTTGAGTTGCCTGTCACTGCGGCTACTAGAGGTGCCCAATAGATAGTTTCGAAACCAGTAATTGTGAAGGGCTTGCCTAAAGCTCCAACTGTAC
Source organism: Amanita jacksonii TRTC168611 (assembly GCA_000497225.1). NCBI lineage: Eukaryota > Fungi > Basidiomycota > Agaricomycetes > Agaricales > Amanitaceae > Amanita > Amanita jacksonii. Next base: position 1,758 of record AYNK01003305.1, on the reverse strand, counting down.
TATCTAGCTAACCATATTATACACTTTAAACTGTATGTGTATTCATTTATGTATAGGCCTTGATGCCCACAGTCCTGTACACAGTAGTTATATGGTATGTAGATAGTTACACAGTTTCGACCTCAGACATAATAGAAGCTGGGGGTTGAAAGCTCAACCATTCTTTTTGCTTGACATCTCTGCCTCGAAAACCCCTGAAAAATGCCACAGCACTCCCAAGATAATCCTGACCCCAAAAACATCATACCCAATGATCAAAAGTGCAAGCAAAATGCGAGTGATTGTGCTCAGGGCATTGATGCTTATTTTAGGACTGTTGAAGCAGCAGCTCAATCCCGACAAGCTCAAGGTTAGTGCAATGGAATTTAAGAAGTGGCAACTAACATACAATTGACTAGCCATCGCCTCAGAGCCTCAACATCCCTGACTTAAAATCACCATCCCAGCAACCATGTCTATACCATCTGGCATTCCTGATGGAGATGCTGTTGAGAATGGTGTCTTGCTATCTGCTAGTGAGCTCTATCAACATGGCTTCTTTTTTCATTCTCCCTCAGATACAGCACCCATCCCTGTCACTCAGAGTGAAGGCAACAATGATGACATAAAGGACAAGACATACCAACCACCTAAACATAGCAACACACTTGATGATGAGGCACCCAAGTCAATATATGCAAGTGATGGGGAAGAGGGTACAGTTGAGACTGAGTATGGTCATGAATTGGTGAGGCGACATCAACATGGGATAACTCATTCTAAAATAGCTTTGTAAGTGAGAGAAAAGGGAACAGAAAAGGAAGTGTGATGCAAGTAGTAGTCAACATCCAAAAAAGAAATATCTAGTAGCAAAGAAGAAAACTTCTGAGACCCAAACTGAATGCCACAAAGGGCTGGATGATGACGACAAGATGGATATTGAGTCAGGTGATGAGTCAGATGGGAAAAGTGCCCTGAGACAGGTGGAAGCCAGGGACAAGCCAAGAGCAGCACGGCGTGGTCTGTTGAAATGAGGTCTCAACACTTGCTCGGGTAAGCAGTAGACCCTCACAATTGTGCGAGGGTATTCTATTCCTTTTTTACTAGTTATACAATATGTACAAGGTAAAAATAGGACAGTGAGTGTGAGTATGGAATGAAAGTGGCAGGGTTGGTGGATGCCAAAAAGGGAAAAGTGGTGCACTCGAAAATAGAATTGATATTTACATAATTCCAACACACCCCCATGAGCATGATGTGACCAAACAAAAAAGGAGAGGGGCAATGCATTAGAATGCACCCCTGGAATCAAAAGAAACCATCGTCGTCAGAATCTTCTTCAGCTAGTCTGATAAATCCTGCCTTATTTTTTGTTTCCTCCCATTTTCTCTTCTCTGGGCACTCAGTGATACGGTTTATGATTTACTGAGTTAATACTTCAAGTCAGAGACTTGTGATTAATCAGTTCCTCAGAAGTATTCACAGTTTGACTGTTAATACTAAGCTGACACTTAGCTTGCATTCACAGTAGTACTTATACAAAAGAGAAAAGTCCCCTGACAGTGGGATGCATAATCTAAGAGTCCCCAGATACCAGGATGCATAAGTGATGGTGCAATACTGGTATCATATGGTGTCATAAGGTTGGTAAGCATATGTAAAAATGAATGTGTAAACAGACAAGAGTTAGTCCAATGAAAGAGTAAGCATAATGTAGTAAAAGAGGAAAAAGAATGGTCAATTGTAACACTCAGACTTGTAGTGCCCTTTTCTGTCACA